>VWZS01007263.1:13648-54069 GCA_013397075.1 Rhabdornis inornatus
TTTTTTTTTTATTATTATTATTTTTCTCTATTTTTTTTTTCCTATTAAATTGTATTTCTGACTTGGAGTCTCTCACTGGTTTTGCTTCCAAACCAGTACAGAATTCCAAGGTGGGAGCTCCAGCAGGGCTGTGGGTGCAGCTGGTGAAGGCCACGAGGCCGTGGGTGCTCCTGGAGCTCTTTAATCATTTTCCTTGGCTCTGCCAGGGAAATCTGCTCCTCCAGGACTTCTCATCAAGCAAAAAAATTTATTTTTATGGAGGGTGAAAATGGAGTTTTGCAGTCTGAGGGGCAGCACAGAAGTTTTGAGTTGTTCATTTCGGGAGGATGGAGGAAATTCCTCTGAAATTTCTCTGAAATGCGAAACAGAAAATTTCACTTTCCCATTTGGAGAATCCGTCATGGAGTAACAACCTGATCCCCGTGGATGCAAAATAACAGGGAAACACCTCCAGGATTTGTGTCCAGTGAAAAACAACGTGTCCATGATGGAAAACCCCGTGGGATTTGATGCTAATTTTCGTGGTCACCTTGGCTGCGCTCGAGGAAGTGGCCGGCGCTGCCAAGAGCGAATTTCCCAGATGATGGATGAGGAATCGGGGCAGAAAATAAATAAATATCAGCAGCACCTTTTCTTTTTCCTGCTTTTCTGGCAGATTGGTGTCATCCAAGGTCACACATTTGGGCGCTGGAAGTGCAGCCAGAGCTCGGCGCCTTCAAATCGTGTTTAAGTCAGAGCAGCTCCTTTAAGGGCTGGATTTAAAAGGAAAGATTAAAGTAGATTCTCCCCCAAAAATTCCTCTTCATTAATTTTCAGCGTTAATTACCTTCTCTCCTCCTGTTCAGGCTTGGAAGAAGCTCCCCAGGACGAGCTGGGATAGTGGAAGGTGCCCAGCCTGTGGAAGGGGTGGAATGAGATGATTTTTAACCTCCCTTCCAACCCAAACCATCCCAGGATTCTGCAAGAATTCCTTGTTTTCCTCCTGAACCAAATCCTGCATCCCCCACACCAGGTACTGACCCCTCTACACTCGATTTTTTTAAATTCTGTCCATGGAAAAAACAAGGGAAGGGGTGCTCCAAGATGGAGAAAAAGAGGAATTTTGGACGAAACACTACAAATCTCAACAGGCAGGGAAGTTTTGTTCCTCTCAGCAGTTTTGGGAGAGCAGGAAAGATTCCTGGGCAGTTCTGAGCACAACCTGAGCCAGGCTCAGTGGAAGGGAGGGAGCAGCTCCCTGTGGAGAAGCCAATCCCAGGAGAGCCCTGGGCATGAATTTGGGACTGCAAACCCTGGGAAATGCAGCCATTCCCACATTTTTCTCATTTATTTTCATTATTCCGGGCAGGACTTAGGAGGAATGATGTTTTCAGGCACATGGTGCTGCAGTGATGGGATGCAGAGAATGGGATGAGCAGTTTTCCGTGTGCTCCTTAAAAAAAAAAAAAAAAAGTGGAAATGAAAAACCTTTGACAAATTAATTTTAAAAATCTAAAATAAAAAAAAATCTAAAAAATAAAGAAGGGAAAAGAGTTGGGAGAAAACAGGCAGGAGGCTCCTGAAGTGACCACTGATCCCACAGGCTCCGAGAGCTGAGTGTCACTCCTGCCTCTCAGAGCTTGTGCTAATTCCTGAAAATATTTTATCTGAAAAACAAAAAAAAAAAAGGGAAAAAAATCAGGAAATTCCACTGAAAAACCCCACGAGTTTTATTTGTGTGGAATTCCAGCCGTTCTGCAGGCCTGGAAAGATTTCAGGATTGGGGGATTGTTTTATTGTTTATTTTTTTATTTCTTATTTTTATCTCCCTCTCCAAAAAGGTGGGAAGGAGATGTGTGAGGTGACAGCAGTGCCACAACCCCAGAGGGAGCAGGACAGAGCTGGTGAGAGGTGAGGGAGGCATGGAACAAGCAGGATTTATGGCAACCTTTGGAAAAATGATAAATGGAAGCTGTAATTTTTATTGGGAGAGGGGAGCAGAGCACGGGTGAGGGGACAGAATAATCAAAAAAGCATAAATTAAAAACGGGGTTTGACAGGAGCACAAAGCTCCTGGATCAATGGGAGTTTCTCCTGGAGTAAGATCCAGGGGAATGGGGATTCCTGCATGGGAATCACCTGCAGGAGGATTTTCTGGGAAGTCACCTTGGGGTGAAATTTTCTGTCATTGGGGTTTCCCAAAGCTCCCAAATCCATCCTGCAGCCAGGCTGGACAGGGCTTGGAGCAGCCTGGGAGAGGGGGACTGGAATGAGCTGAGCCTTAAAGTCCCTTCCACCCCAAACCATTCCAGCATCCCCTGAGAATTCCCAGGGTGAAATCCCAGAGGATTTCAGGGCTTGTCATGTGAAGGGAATGACTGCAGGAGCAGCCAGGAATGGGAATGCACTCAGCACCTCTCCAGGATGCTCCCAAACCTGCTGGGGTTTTTTTTTAGGGTTGAATCCATCTGCAAATCCCTTTTGATGGCAGAAACAAGCCAGATTTCCCTGGGAAAATAAGGATTTCCCTGGGAAAATAAGGATTTCTCTGGGAAACTTCGGATTAGCTCAGCAAAATGCCTGAACATCTCTCCAGGATATTTTCCACCCTATTCCTCACACCCCCAGCCTGGCCACGTTTGTCCCTAAACCTGCTGGGCTTTTTTTTAGGGGTTTTACTCCATCTGAAAATCTCTTTTGCTGGCAGAAACGAGCCAGATTTCCCTGGGAAAATTAGGATTTCCCTGGGAAATTTTGGATTAGCTCAGCAAACTGCCTGAGCCCCGAGCTGGAGCTGCTTTGGGATCTCAGTTCCCAAGGAAAATTAGGATTTCTCTGGGAAATTTTGGATTAGCTCAGCAAACTGCCTGAGCCCCGAGCTGGAGCTGCTTTGGGATCTCAGTTCCCAAGGAAAATTAGGATTTCTCTAGGAAATTTTGGATTAGCTCAGCAAACTGCCTGAGCCCCGAGCTGGAGCTGCTTTGGGATCCCAGCAGGGCAAAGCCTGAGGAGCTGAGAAAGGCAGGGATGGAGCAGATGTTGAGTGCAGGGAAAATACGACAGACACGGGAGCCTGGGAGGATAAATCTGCAAAAATTAACACGAGGGAGGCCGCCAAAAGGAGCCAATGTGTTTTGGTAATCACTGGGAAGTGCTGACCCCTCCCCTGCAGCTCCCAAACCTGGAGCAGATGTCACTCAGCCCCTGATTAACACCTTACCGAATTTCTGCCCTCGTTTAATAAAGGTTTTGGGTAACATGCAGGTAATTGCTTCCAAATGGCAGGGGAACAATGTGGCCCTCTGTGCATGGCATTGTTTCAGCACCAGGTGAAATCTCCTCTGCTTGCCTCCACACCAGGGAAAATCCTCCAGCCAAGACCCGGAGCTGATTTTGCAGCTCTGCAGAGACAAAGGAATGCCCTGGGAAGAGCAAAGACTTCAGTTCATGGATATTTGTGCCTTTCCAGGAATATTTGTGCCCTTCCAGGAATATTTGTGCCCCTCAGATGTTTGTACCCTTCCAGGAATGTTTGTGCCCTTCACATGTTTGTGCCTTTCCAGGAATATTTGTGCCTTTCAGGTATTTGTGCCCTTCCAGGAATATTTGTGCCCCTCAGATGTTTGTACCCTTCCAGGAATGTTTGTGCCCTTCAGATATTTGTGCCATTCCAGGAATGTTTGTGCCTTTCAGATGTCCACAGGAAAGGAAAAATGGGGAGATGCTGTTTCTGTTTTTCCAAGAGCATGGAGTGACCAAGCAGAAATGGGTTTAAAGTGCCAGAGGGCAGGGTTATGGGATATTGGGATGGAATTCCTGGCTGGGAGGGACTGGCACAGATTCCCAGGGAAGCTGTGGCTGCTCCTGGATCCCTGGGAGTGTCCAAGGCCAGGCTGGATGGAGTTTGGAGCAGCCAGGGATGGTGGAAAGTGTCCCTGCCATGGCACTGGATGGGATTTAGGGTCTGGTCCATGATGGGACTCCTGGAGATATCAGGGTGCTCCAATGGCTCTTTCCTGCCCAGCTCCAGTGCTCTCCATCCCACCAGGACCAATCCAGATCAAAGCCCCCCAAAGATGGGAAGGTCTGGGCAGGAGCCAGGCTGGGGACAATGCAGCAAAGCCTGGATAAAGCTCAAGGAATGCTCATGCCTTGATGGGTTTTTGTTTCTTTGTTTGTTTTCGGTTTTTTTGGCCTTTTCTTCCTGCAAAAATCTGTTTGAGGTGTGTGGGTATCACCTGTCCATGGCATTGGGATTGGGATTGGGATCCCAGGAGCAGGGACAGAGGAACAGCCTGGCAGGAGCTGTGTGGGCATCACCTGTCCATGGAATGGGATTNGGCTTTGCCTCACTCCTCATCTCTGTGCTCTAAAGCAGCACCTGCTGAGATGAAAGCCTCCCTTCTCCAAAGCAAACACAGACAGCTCCATCCCCACTCCCAAAAAATCCATCTCCCAGCACTTCCCTGGCTTTGTGTGTGCTTTGTTCCATCCAGTGCTGCAGAGCTTGGATGACTTTTCCACCTCACACTGAGCTTTGGACGCTGCCTCTTTTCCTCTTCTGCCTCCATACAGAACAACAGTGGCCCTCGTTGTGTTTTCCCTGGATCCTGGGCTGCTGGAAACCAAAGGGAATTTTGTGCCTGGAAGGGAAGGAGGGCAGGAGGATCCTTTTCCCCAGCAGAGCTTCAGGCTGAGCTCCTTGGCCTCCTCAAGCCTTCGTGGTGAGCAACAAATTGTCCTATAAAAATTCCCCTCTTGAGTTTTATTTTCCTAAGGAGCAAGGCCCAGCTAGGAAATTTGGGATTTAAATGTCCAGCGTTTTAACTGGACAGCAAATGCAAGAGAAAAGGGCTGAAATCCAACAGGTTCCTCAGATTCTGCTTCTCCCTGAAAACAGAAGGAAAATCAGGATCCTGTGTCCAGACCAAGAGAGAAGAAAGGCTGGGGAGACACCTGAGCATCCCCTTTTCCTTTTTCCTCTTTTCCTTTTCCTTTTTCCCTTCTTTCCTGTTTCCCGTCCTCTGTGGACAACATCCAGGGAAACGTGACTTTGGAGCTCTCTAAGATGCCTCAAAAAAATCTCCTGGGTTTGGAATGACAGAGATCCTCCCATTTTAGTGATTTCCACCCTAATTACGAATAAGGTGCTAAGCAGAAATTTCTTTCAGAAAGGAATTCCTTCATCTGTCAACCCCTGAGCTCTGGTTCCCAATGCTCCAGTTTGGATTATCTCCTAAAATAGAAGTTTCAAAGCACACCCTCCTTTTCCTGCTGGATCCATTGCCGTGGTGATTTCCAGCGGCCTTGGGAATGCTGAGTGACCTGGGACAGTGGGAAGTGTCCTGCCCATGGCAGGGGGCTGGAACAGGATGATTTTTAAGGTTTTTCCAACCTAAAACATTCCAGGATTCTATACTGGAATCATTGGGCAATGTTTTGCCTTTGGACCTTGAGTTGGGAATCACGGGGATTTTTAAAGGATTTGAAATCTGCAATTTGAAATCTGCCTGGAATTTGTGGTTGGTGTCACTGTCCGAGCTGAGATTTGAGTTGGAGTTATCCAGAGCAGCTTTCCTGAGTCTGAGGCACCTGGGAGCCAGTTCCCAAAAATATCTTTCCTGGATATTGGGATATGCCCAGGGAAACCCCATCCCTTGTCATTTCCTTACACACCATCAGCCTTGGGCTGCGAATCTGCCCCAAAGTGGGGCCAAAATCCACTCTGAATTTGTTTCCTCAGTGCCAAAGTTGGAGCTGCAAATCCAGGGTGGAGGATTTGGGATGGGCAGGGTTGGGAACAGCATCCTCTTGGCCACAGGAGCATCTCCAGCTGCTCAGAGCATCGGAGACAAATGAACTGGAGGAAGAATTTCCTCTGCCGAGGGCTCTCACCCGCCAGCTCCCTGCTCCCTGCAGAGGTCAGGAGTTGAAAAATGAAGAAGAAAGGAAAAGGGATAGAAAGATCCATCTTCCCTCATGAAATCCCCAGAGCAGGGGGCATTTGGAAATCATTTTTCACCGGGCTGAGAGCTGTTCCTGGCCCTTTAGCTGACATTATTCTCTTCTCAAACCTCATCGATTTGGATTTTGGGAAGTGTTTTCCCCCCATCCTGCATTTGGGTGTTGGAAGAGGAGCAGGGCTGGGTGCAGGGCTGAACTTCCACACTCTGCTTTGTGTTTTGGGCTAAAAAGGAGCCAAATTCCCACTGCAAACTGCTCTGTCCCTTGAAATTCCAAGATTTTGAAGGCGTTGGGGCTCAGATGCAAAGAGAAAGGAGAGGTTTGGATTCACTGGGATGGCTCTGATAAAACCCAGGCAAGGAGAGGAAGGAGAGTTTCAGCCTGGCTAGAGGAAATCTAAATAAAATTCCTTTCTGGAAGGAAGTCAAGAAAATTATTTTCCTTCTGTGTTTCTGTCTCTCTTCTTCTGGCTTATAAAAACACCTTGGCTGGGATATTCCACCAGCTCTGCCTTTTATGAAAAACCCCTGCTCAGGCTGTGCAGATTTCACGCTGTTCCATGAAAGTGAAATTTTATGACCAGAAGCTGAAATTAGGAAGGAACATTTTTGTTGTTGTTGTTTGTTGTCGTGGCTCTGGTTTTGTTGCTAGTCAGGAGGGTTTGGTTATTTCTGGTTTTTCCACAGCACAGCCAGGTCTGAGCTCTCCGGGGTTTTTTGGGATGCTGCTCCAAACAGGTGCTGATGTTGGGAGGCTGAGCAAGGGCTGGGTGAGGAGCAGGGAGGGCTCTGTGGCTGTCTGAGGACAGATGTGTGTGGCACAGCAAATGTCCCAGTGCAGGGGACACAGCCTGGAACAGCCCCGTGGCGTGACAAAGTGACAGTGACAAGGTGGGAGTTATTCCCTGGAAAAGCAGAGCTGTGGATCGCAGCTTGCTCTGAGCCCACATCCAACACCAGCTGCTTCCTGGCTGCCAAGTGCCAGCAGGAATTTTTTTTTTTGCCATTTCTCACTTGAAATGGAGCACTTCTGTTCTGCCATTAATTCCTCCTAATCTGCTAAAAAAAAAAATCCTGTGGAAAGGAGGGAAAAAACTCGTTCTAAGAGTTCTTTATTGGGTGAGTTCTTTATTGGGTGATGTTCTGAGACATCTGCAGGGGTTAAAGGAGTTGCACAGGGTTAGATGGAAGTCAGAGCCTTCATTCCAGGGCTGGTTCCTCCTGGTTTCCATCTCCAGCATCCATCCCTGCATCCCCTGGGACAGACTCAGAGCCCCCTGGCTTGGCGGGACCTGGGACCAGCTGTGACTCCAGGCTGGGCTCCTCTCCCTGCCCAGCTCCTCTGGAGCAGCATCCCAAGGGATTCCAGGGCATGGATCAGCTCTCTCTGCTCTAGAGCAGCATCTCAAAGGATTTCAGGGCATGGATCAGCTCTCTCTGCTCTGGAGCAGCATCCCAAGGGATTCCAGGGCATGGATCAGCTCTCTCTGCTCTGGAGCAGCATCCCAAAGGATTTCAGGGCATGGATCTCCTCTCTCTGCTCTGGAGCAGCATCCCAAAGGATTCCAGAGATGGATCTCCTCTCTCTGCTCTGAAGAAACATCCCAAGGGATTCCAGAGATGGATCAGGTCTTTCTCCTCTGGAGCAGCATCCCAAGGATTCCAGGGCATGGATCTCCTCTCCCTGCTCCAGAGGAGCATCCCAAGGGATTCCAGAGATGGATCTCCTCTCTCTGCTCTGAAGAAACATCCCAAGGGATTCCAGGGCATGGATCTCCTCTCCCTCCTCTGGAGCAGCATCCCAAGGGATTCCAGAGATGGATCTCTCTCTGCCCAGCTCCTCTGGAGCAACATCCCAAGAGATCCCAGAGCATGGATCACTTCTCTCTCCTCTGGAGCAACATCCCAAGGGATTCCAGGGCATGGATCTCCTTTCCCTCCTCTGGAGCAGTGTCCCAAGGGATTCCAGGGCATGGATCAGCTCTCCCTGCTCTAGAGCAGCATCCCAAGTGATTCCAGGACATGGATCTCCTCATGGATCACCACGGACACCCCGTTTGGGATGGAGGGTTCAGGTGAAGCCCCGACCCCTTCATTTCCCCCCAGCCCCAAATGTCTTTGCAGCCCGGGCAGATTTACGGGGCAGCCGTGAGGATTTCCCCAGCTCTTTATTAATAATGCAGCCAGAAAAAAGGGACAGCTTTTCTTTCCAAGGCCTCTCCAAGCCCTGGATAATCCCAGGAGGGATTTGGCTGCCCCCAGCAGAGGTCTGGAGGTGGGAAATGCTTCACAGCCCCCAGCATCAAAGCACGGATGGAGGCTCCGGGATGGGCTCTCCATAAATCTCCCCCCTCTAATCCTTCCCTTCCCACTGTCTGCAAACTGGGGCAAGCTGGAAGGGCAGACTGGACTGGGCAGGGCAAAGGTTTAACCCTTTGTGCTTTGGGGGATCTCCCTGGGAGCAGAAGAGGAGGGGGTGGAAGGAGAAGCAGGTTTGGGTTGTGCTCAGAACGCCAGGGGCAGAACCAGGAGCTCCTCTGGAAGTTTTTTAATTCCAGAACTGGGTATAAGGAATAAATCTGGCTGCATTACAATCACTTCAAGCTACGTAAGCCATAAAATCTGAGGGTGATTTTGCTTTTCAGGTGTCTGCACCAACACCTTTGTCAAGGCTGGGTTTTGTTAGGCTGGACTGACCCTGTCCTGTTGTGCCACCAGTGAAGGGATTTTTATGCTCCCAGCGCCACTGGAGACGGGGAGCAGGCACCTGAAGGTCACACCTTGTGTGACAGAGGGGGAATCCCACCCTGTTCCCATAAATATTCCCAGTTTGGGATATCTCCCAAGCCCAGGAGCAGGACTGGGGCAGCGAATCCATCCCTTCCTTCCCCCATCTCCATTTTTTAGGAACTGAACTTTGTGTGGCCATAAAAGCCCGCGGGTTTTTTCAAGGCAGATTTCCAGCAGCGATGAAAGGTCCTGCAGCGGGCAGGGGCTGCTCTGGGAATGGAACAAATTGTGGCTTTATGGCTCCCCTGTGTGTGGGGGGCTGTAAATCTCCCAACTTTTAACTCATCTGTTCTTTTCTGAGCGGGCTACCAACGGCTCGAGGAGGAGAGGGAGAAATATCCGACATTTCCTGCCATGGGCTGCCCTCGGGAGCTCCTCAGGAAGGTTTTTAAAGGAATATTTATGGATGATTCCTGGTGAATCAGGCCCTAAAAGGTACCGAGAAAGGGCTGGTGTTCATTAACATGCATTGAGGATTTCCCTGTGGAGGGGCAAAAGAAATGGAGTGAAAGTGAAGGAGCTTTTGAGTTAATCCCGTTCTTTTTTCAGGTTATTGTTGTTGCTAAAAATCAGAACCTTATTTTTGATGAAGGAAAAAAAAAAATACTAAAAAGGCCGTTTTTGATACGATTTTCCTCAAAAGTTTTTTTCCAGATTTTCCATACTGAAAAAAAAAACAGATCTTTGACTGAGATTTGTGAGATCCTTCAGAGGTGATTCAGTATTAATTAATTACTCTGGGTTTAGGAATAGGAAAATTAGCACAGGAGGAAGGATGGGTTTGTAGAAGAGCATCCTGGGGTTCTGAATTTCAGTGCCTTTTCCTAAGGCCAACTTGAGTCAATTAAAACCTTCTGTAAATTCAGTGATGAGAAAGTTCCTCAGAATCTGAGGATGAGGAATTCCTCCCAGATTTGTCCTTTCTGGAAAGTGCCTTTGGGACAGATTTATTCAAGGGCTCCATGGGGAACATAAAGCCCCACCTGTCCTCTGTCCTGTTCCTTTCAGTGTCCAAAAATTCCAGGAACAACCAGGAAGTAAAAATATTCTTTTTAATTATTAAATTCTCCCTTCTCCTCACAAGCTTTAGAGCTGTGGTGCCTCAGGTGCTCCTACATGGGGGGATGGCAGCCAGAAGGACTTTGTTGAACATTTTCATCCATGAAAAAATGCTTGGATTTGGCTCTGCCCAGCTCTGGGTGCTCTTGGCACGAGGCAGGAGGTGAAGAGCTCAGCCCAGGCACAGCAAACCCAGCCCCAAGCCTGAGATCAGAACTTTGGGGAGGCCCTGGGAAAGAACAGGAGGATTTTCTGCCCTGGGATTGGGGTCCCAGACAGGCACTGGGAAAGAACAGGAGGATTTTCTGCCCTGGGATTGGGGTCCCAGACAGGCACTGGGAAAGAACAGGAGGATTTTCTGCCCTGGGATNTGGGGTCCCAGACAGGCACTGGGAAAGAACAGGAGGATTTTCTGCCCTGAGACTTGGGGAGGCACTGGATACAAACATGAAGATTTTCTGCCCGGAGATTGGGGTCCCAAAGAGACACTGGGTAAGAACAGGAGGATTTTCTGCCCTGGGATCAGATCCTTGAGGAGACACCAGGCAAGAACAGGAGGATTCTCTGCCCTGAGCCTTGGAGGAGCACCAGGCAAGAACATGAGAATTTTCTGCCCTGAGCCTTGAGGAGCCACCAGACAGGAACAGGAGGATTTTCTGCCCTGAGACTTGGGGAGGCACTGGATACAAACATGAAGATTTTCTGCCCGGAGATTGGGGTCCCAAAGAGACACTGGGTAAGAACAGGAGGATTTTCTGCCCTGGGATCAGATCCTTGAGGAGACACCAGGCAAGAACAGGAGGATTCTCTGCCCTGAGCCTTGGAGGAGCACCAGGCAAGAACATGAGAATTTTCTGCCCTGAGCCTTGAGGAGCCACCAGACAGGAACAGGAGGATTTTCTGCCCTGAGACTTGGGGAGGCACTGGATACAAACATGAAGATTTTCTGCCCGGAGATTGGGGTCCCAAAGAGACACTGGGCAAGAACAGGAAGATTTTCTGCTCTGAGATTGGGGTCCCAAAGAGACACTGGGTAAGAACAGGAGGATTTTCTGCCCTGGGATCAGATCCTTGAGGAGACACCAGGCAAGAACACGAGAATTTTCTGCCCTAAGCCTTGAGGAGATGCTGGGCAAGAACAGGAGGATTTTCTGTTCTGAGATCAGTGCCTTGGGAGGCACCAAGCAAGAACAGGAAGATTTTCTGCCCTGAAATGGGGTCCCAAAGAGACACTGGGCAAGAACAGGAAGATTTTCTGCTCTGAGATTGGGGTCCCAAAGAGACACTGGGCAAGAACAAGAGGATTTTCTGTCCTGAGCTTTGGGGAAGCACCAGGCAAGAACAGGAAGAGTTTGTGCCCTGAGATTGGGGTCCCAAAGAGACACTGGGTAAGAACAAGAGGATTTTCTGCCCTGAGAATGGGATCCCAGAGAGGTACCAGGCAAGAACACGAGAATTTTCTGCCCTGAGCCTTGAGGAGATGCTGGGCAAGAACAGGAGGATTCTCTGCCCTGAGCCTTGGGGAGGCACCAGACAGGAACAGGAGGATTTTCTGCTCTGAGATTGGGGTCCCAAAGATGCACCAGGCAAAACCAGGAAGATTTTCTGCCCTGAGATTGGGGTCCCAAAGAGACACTGGGTTAGAACAGGAGGATTTTCTGCCCGATGAGCTGAGCTGCAGCTGATCCTCAGGGGACATGGAAGGGTGCAAAGGCAGGATGACTTCACCAGCAGGACAAGGACAGGCTGGTGTCCAGCTGATCCTTGTGAAACCCTCTGGAGTGTGCTGGGAATCATTCCCAGACCTGGCCATGGCTCGAGTCACTTCTAACCCAGTACTGGCTTCTCACCACAGGCATGGAAAAGGAGTTTTTTTGCTTCTCAGTGACCTCATGAATCCAAGACACTGCCAGTTCTCCATCCATCTTGGCATTTAAAGCATCAACACCTCCCTCCCAAATGAAAAGGGAGTCCAAGGTCCTGTGCTTCCCTGTGCCCTTTGCTCTCCCCACGTCCTGAGCTGGGGGTTGGCCTTTAGGGAACTGAACTGAGCTGGATTTGCAGCTGGATCCTGCACCCAGAGCTGCAGCGGGACTGGCAGCAGCCCTGGGGATCCTTGGATTTGTCACTGCAGCTCAGGATCCCCTCTGGGACCGCTGGGTTTGCTCCATGCTGTGCATTCCCAGCCCCTCAGAGTGGCTGCTCCAACTCTTCCCTCACGACTCCCACGTGTTCCCAACATCCCTGCTCAAAAGAAAGCTCCATCTCTGCCCCCTGGTTCCCTTTTCTGCTTGGAACTTGCACAAACCCTGCCCAAAAAATGCCCCTGGCACCTCTCCCTGCCGTGGGTGTCAGCACTCCAGCGTGGGGCAGGGACAGCTGAGACCTCACTCGTTTTTTGTGGCACGTTTTGGGCACCTCTGGTACCAAATTTAAAAGGTTCTCCCCTTTTCCTGCTTTTGCTTCACCTCTGACCCTTGGAGGCCTCATCCCTGGAAGCACCAAGGGTTTTCCTGCCTGCAGCATGTGGCACAGACAAAGCTGGGAAAGTGGCCAATAAATCCAGGGGGTTTTTCCTCCCTTTGCTGCTTCCTTTGGGATGATGAAGATGCAGCAGGGAGGATGAGGCTGGAATCCTGTTCTGTTTTCTCCCCAGCCCGTGGGTAATTTCTCTTCTGGTGTGAGAAGAGTTTTGAGAATTTTTTGTTTTACAAAGGAAAACAAAAGGATAACAACCCTGGGAGCTCATGGGCTATTCCTGAGATCCTTGCTCTGGGAAGAAGCCCTTAGGTCAGGGGTGGATAATCAAAATTTGGGGAAAAACCAAGGCTGTGGTGCCCAGCTGGTGTAAATTTGCCACATTCTTGAGATTTTAGTGAGTTTGACCCCCCCCCACATTCACCTGTGTAACTCCCTCACATGCTCCTGGGACAGGCATTATAAGGAGAAAGGGAAGTTGTTCCTCTTGGAAATTTTTCCTCCTTCCCTGAGCAGAAGAGAAGCTGAGTCCTGGTTGATTCAGGCAGGTTGGAGTGACTTTGAGACAAGGATTTGGCTTGGCTCTGTGGAATATCTTCCTATTTAAGTTCCATAAATCAGAGGGAAATGTCCCGAAATGGTGGGAATGAGCCTTGAGAGCTGCCTGTGCAGTGGGGAAACAGCAGCAGGAGAGGTTCAGGAGGGCTGGGAGGAGGAAAATTCCCTGTCCTGGGAGTCTGCACGAGCCCAGGACCTGCAGGGGTGGCCGGAGCCTCCTGGGCTGGGGACATCCAGGGACATTCTGGAGCCAGGGACATCGTCCAGCCAAGGGACATCCTCTCAGGTCAGTGCTCAGTGGGACCCTGACCCAATTTTTGCCGTGGGGACCCCCCTGGCCAGTGCTGGCTTGTGTCAAACCAGCTGCAATCCTGCTTTTCTCCCTCTCCTGGGAAAGGTTCTTGGTTGCCTGGGCTGGTGGTGGGAAGCAGGAACCTCCTCTCTTGGCCAAGGCTTTGTCTCAGGCCAGCCCCAGCCTTCCTCTGCATTAATTCAAGATGAAGTGAGAGGTTTGGGTGTGGGAGGTGCTGTCTAAAACTTGTTTGGAGGCCTGGCTGGATAAATCCCCGTGGAATTTAATTTAACTGAGCTGACACCAGTATGATTCACAGCAGCATTCCCAGTTCTTGGACACTTCCTACCAACTGCCTGCAGGGCTCTTGATTTTTCTAGGGAAGACTAAAAGCATCTCACAACTATTAAAGTCCTAAAATAATAGTGGGGTGGGGTTTTTTTTAATTTCACTGAGGAAAAAACAACATCTGCTATAAAAATCTGCTGGCCAGGGGCAGCAGGAGCAGATCCCAGTTATCAGGGTTTGGCTGGTGGAGGTGGAAGAGCCTCAGCCCCGTGATCCCAGCACATCCCAAAGCTGTGCCTCGTCTGTCTGCAGGATCAGATGGACACAGAGAGGCTGGGATAAAAGAAAGGACAGAGGGAATTTGATGGAAAGAGGAAGGAAATGAAAGAAAGGCTTCCAGGAAAGGGAAGGAGACAACGGTGTATTTATAAATACTGGGTTTAAGTGAAGGCTCTGGGACACAGTCCCACAATGAAATCCATGAGGTAGCTGCCTGTTCCTGGGATTTAACTGAAGAGTGACATCTCTTCAGAGGCAGGAAAGTGGTCAGGACTAAGCATGAAACATGTAAGATGGCAGAATTCAAAAGGATAAACATTATTTGATACCTTATTTATAGGGCACCACAGGGGAAAGGTAAAGGTTTCAGAAAAGAAAGAAGCACTTTAATTTTATCTGGAGATTTTCCAACAATAAAATCTAATCCATCATTCTCCGTGTGTGACTGCTCTTAATGAAAATTTAGAGGCTGTGAGTGAAATTTAGAATTCCCAGGGGATGCTATTAGGAAGATGTCTAGCAGCTATGCAAAACCTGTTAGATCAGAGCCCTGCCAGGGCTGCAGTGTGAAAAGGACACCTCGAAATTCAGGGAGCTGAGGCCCCACCAGCCTCTCCCAGTGGATTCCTCAGATGGATTCTCATCCCAGGGCTCCCCCCAGGATCAGCTCAGCAGGGACACCAAGATCCAGCCACGGCAGCTGTGCTGATCCCAAAAGAGGGATTTGGGCCATTCCTGTTTGGTTTTTCACCCAAAACACCTCATGGTGCTGGAGATTCCTCTCAGGCACTCCTCAGGTTTTTAACTGATCCCAGTTAAGAGCTCTCAAAAGAAGCAGAGGAAAAAAACAGGGAAAAGCAGAGAATCCTGGAGTGGTTTGGGGTGGAAGGGACCTTAAAGCTCATCCAGTTCCAATCCCAACACCTTCCTCTATCCCAGGGTGCTCCCAGCCCTGCCAGCCTGGCCTTGGACATTTCCAGGGATCCAGGGGCAGCCACAAATTCTCTGGGAATCTGTGCCAGGGCCTCCTCACCCTCCCAGGGATGAATTCCTTCCCAATATCCCACCTAAACCTGCCTAAGGTTGCTCCAAGGCACTTCCAACCTGGCTTTGGACTCCTCAGCCCATCTTGGAGCTGCACAGAGCCACAAAGTTCCTCTCATCCCTACTCATTTCCAATCTTCTGCACTTTGTTTTTAATTAAAGCAGATCACCAGGCTGTTTCCAATAGTTTTTAGTGGTCAAAAAGGGGCTTCCATTATAAAGACAATAATGTTCAATTATTGAAGGGCTTGCATGTTCATCATGAATCAGTTTAATTCCGAAGTCACTGCCAATTATTCAACTGATTCAAAATGAGACTCCATCAGAAAATGTTAAATCATGGGATAAATCTGTCCTGGGCAAGGCTTTAGTAATCAAAATTCTCTCAAAGCAGAAAAAGCTTTTCTCAAAGCAGAGGGGGGAAAAAAAAGGTTACAGCTTAAGCCAGCCATTAAATTGTAATGCCAGATGTTAAAGAGTTGACTGAAATTATTGGCAGCTATCAAATGCAAGATACTATTGGGTGCAGAGCTCTGCCACCAAGTTTGTAATTTGGGCAATGGGTTTAAATATTCCTGTCATTTTCTGCCTGTGGATAAGAGGCAATTTGGATTATAGAATAATAACCTTCTAATTCTCAGCAGATGAGCAGCAGCCTCCTGCAACATCAAAAACAAGTTTAATGTGGAACCTTCAGTTGGAGATGGTTTTAAGTTCTGTAATTCTGTTGGATCTGTGGAATTAGGCACAAGGCACTGCCGGGACCCCTGTGCCTGCAGGCAGCAGAAGGCACCTGGAGAATTCTTGAAATGCAGAACAAAACACCTAAAAAAAGGTTCACAGATTTTCATGTCAATCTTTTCTACCCCAAGATTTGCTTCATTTCAATTTTTCCACAAATTTCTGTGCTGGAGAACTCCAGAACTCTGGGATCACTTGGAGCAGGAGCCTTGTGGGGTCTCAGTTCCTTGGGTGGCTCTGCCTTTCCCCCTCTCCTTCCCATCCCACATCCCACTGTCCTGCTTTCTCCAGCAGGATTTGGGGGGCCTGGCACTGATTTTTTGGGGTGTGGGGTCCTTCAGAACTCCAGCCACGTGTCCTGTGCCAATCCCCTCTGTGGCATCAGTGACTGCTGCCATCCATGGGGGCAAAATGGGATCTGGCACTGGGATCAGGATCTGGGAATGCCCCATTCCCAGGGGATCACTCAGGGATTTGGGATTTTCCCAGCAGGAACTGAGCACCTCCAGCCCTGCAGGATGGGATCTGCTCTCTCTCCATGACTCTGGGGATGTCAGAAAGGACTTCTGTGGTGACAGGACAAGGGGGAAGCTCAAAGAGAGGTGGTTTAGTGGGATATTGGGAAGGAATTCCTCCCTGGGAGGGAGGTGAGGCTCTGGCACAGCTTCCCAGAGGAACTGTGGCTGCCCCTGGGTCCCTGAGAGTGTCCAGGGCCAGGCTGGAAGGGGCTTGGAGCACCCTGGGATAGTGGGAGGAGTTGGGGGTGCAATGGGATGGTTTTTAAGGTCCCTTCCAGCCCAAATCCATATTTCTATGACTGGAGCTCTCCAAAAGCACAAAGACAACCCCAGCCCACCCCACCCTGCAATAAATTGTCCCTCACACCTGGGCTGAGGCCGAAGTAACAAAACTCAGCTGCTCAGACGAGCCAAACCCCACATTTGCTTTAATTTTGAATATTCTTCTCCCTCTTTCCCTCCCTCGCTGCAGAGCTGAGAGCGGGGACAGCACGGCCGGGTTTGTTCCTGCCTCGGCAGCAGCTCCAAGGCTGGAGGATGGGCAAGGAAAGGGTCAGGACACATCCCCCTGACTGCAAGCTGAAGAAAAATGTTGGCAGAGCAAAGCTTGCCACAGGAAGAAAAGGCTGTCCTGGCTGTTCATGTTCCTCCACATGGGGTGAGTAAAACTGTCGGTCAGAGCGAAGAGTCTGATACACAGAGGGGAATAAAAACTCATTAAAGGGCCAAAAGGAAACCCTATTAAAATATCAAATATAAACCGGAGGAGACTTGATCACCCAAGCGCTGGAGGAGTGTCAGGGCTTGAATGAATCTGATTTTTTTTTTTTTTCCCCCTGAAAGCAGAGGAAACGCATTTTGTGGAGAGCCAGGTGGGATGAGGGGCAGGTAGGGTGTCAAAGAGCACTGATAATATTTCAGGGCCTGGAATACGAAGGGGATTTATCCGGTTTTCGGCAGGGAGGAGAGTGCTGGCAGATTTTTGAAGGAATTCCAACGAGGTTCAGACTCATCTGGTTCTTAAATCGAGAGCTCTTGGCTGCCTCTGTGCCGAGGCAGGAGCATCTCATTCCCAGGAATCACCACCGGTGGCTCCTCGTGATTCTCCTGCCCTGGCCTGGCTCTTGTCCTGCTGAAAAGCCAAAAAATAAATTTAAAAAAGAGCATTTCATGTGTTCTGAACTACCCAGAGAACCATCCTTCTCACAGCATCTCGTTTCTGCTTTATGTGGTCTTGGGAGAGGAAAGAAATTACAGGAGGGGAAAGAGCTGAAGGAAATATTTATTTTCTTTCCAGCACTGAAATGTGTTAGTCCTGTCAGGGATGGAGCCTGGTTTCCAGTGGATTTGTGCCTTAGAGCTGATGGACTTTGAAACCAAACTGAACTGGGGCTCTGTCAGGCTTTCACCCCTTCCTAAACACCAGGAAAACCAAATGGGGGAAAAAAAAACAGGATTTTTATCTCACCCAGAGCAGCTGCTGCCTGCTCAGCCACCCAGAATCCTCTTTTTGGGGGTTTTCTCCTGTGTGAACCCACATAGGTGTGAAGGTTTTTCCATGCTTTGGGAATGTTTGTGCCATTTCTTCCTGGATTTGAAGCTTTTGGGTTGGGTTTAAACTCAGAGAAGGCATAAATGAAGGGTTTCTCTCTGACACATCTGTTAAATGTGTCACCTTTGGGATCTGGAGCTGTTGTCCAGTTGGTTGAACTTGGCACCAGAATTCAGGAATGAGGTTGGGATGAGGGGAACATCACTGGGCCATCACCCCAGAAATTTCATTCCCTCACAAAATCAGGGTTCAAGTGAAGGTTTGTTTCTAATTCAGATTAGACCCCACTTCACCCATTTCCCTTGCTCTGTTCCCATTTCCCTCCTACAGGGTGAGGCACATCCTTATCCCAAGCCCTCCTCCTGAATCCAGGTTTCTTTTTGGACACCTGGGCTGGTTTTCTCCTGTCTCAACAACACCAAGGTATGAACAGAGCCCGTGGTTCCCTCACAGACTCATTGGAATCACCCTAAATCCTTTTTCCTCCTGAAATCTGTGCTGGTCCCACACAGCAAAGCACTGAGGGGCTCTCCAAAAGTGAAAATCAGGGATGTGCCCTCACAACCCCATGGAGAAAGCTTTTGGGAAAGAGTTGTGGGGTTTTCAGGCTACGTTCTAAGAATCTCTTTTCCATTTCCAGCTCTGGACATTATTTTTGGGGCCAAACACACCCCAGAGATGTGACAGGAGTCAGCTGGGGTGGGCTCAGCTCTTGCCCAGGTGGGATTGGAGGTTTGATCCTCAGAGCCTTTTCCAGCCCATTGATCTATCCCAAACCTTTCCCCAGGTTTGAATGCACCAATTCAGATTTAAATTGTTTGAAATGGTTTGAATTTCACCAGCAGAATGCAGCAGCAGTGCATGTCAATGGGACGTGGGAAGGTTTTTGAGCAGATGTTTTAATGGTCTGTTTGCTGTGGTGGTCACAGAGAAATTCCCTTTGACTCCAGTGGGTGCAATCCCACTCCTCTGGCCCTCAGCTGCTCATTCCCAGCGAGCTGCAGTCTCCAGGCAATGCCCCAACAGCTGCAGAGTCTCCTGGAAGCAGGGATGTGGGATCAATCTGTTTGAATTTTGTGTTTTGAGATGTTTCTGGCACTTCCCTGTGAGGGTGAGGAGGCCCTGGCACAGATTNGGGATTGGCTCCCCAAATTCCAAGGTGTCCTTTTCAAACTGCAGCCCTGGCACAGATTCCCAGAGAATTTGTGGCTGCCCTTGGATCCCTGGAAATGTCCAAGGCCAGGTTGAACAGGGCTTGGAGGGATAGAGGAAGGTGTTGGGATTTGGAACTGGATGAGCTTTAAGGTCCCTTCCACCCCAAACCATTCCAGGACTCTCTGATTCCATGATGTCAGTCCCAGACCTCGAGCTTGGCTGGATCTGGACACAAAACCCCACCAGGGCAGAGCAGACAGAGCTCAGTCGATGTGAAATTCAATATTTTACACCCACACCACTAAAAATAAACGGCCACTGCCAACTCTTCATCTGGAAGGAGGAACCAGCGATGTCGCTGTGTCTTGGACCAGGCACAGCACTCCAGTCCTGACCATATTTAGCCATAAGATCATCTCCCAGGACTTCACAAAATCGTGGAATCACAGGATGGTTTGGGCTGGAAGGGACCTTCAAACTCATCCAGTTCCAGCCACGGGCAGAGAATCAGGAATTTCTGCATGAGAGCGAGGTTTTGGAGAAAAACCTTCTGGCCGAGCGCCAGCTCTGCTGTTGTTATTTCTCCCTGCTATCTCCATTCTTCATTTCATCCCCCAAATTTCTGTGCTCACTTACTCAAGGTTGCTCCAACCCTGTGGTGCTGAGGAGGCAGCAAGAGGGAGGAAATTCAGTCTCTAGAAAATGCCCCACACAGCTGAAATCAGGCCACCTATTGAGGTGTCGGGTTCAGATTTTGTCCTTGTAAGCACAGAAACTTGAAACATTTCGCCCAAATGTGTTGAAAGCCACGAAGACATTAAAGATTATTCATGGAATAAATATTCATTTGCAGGAAGAGGGGATTTTTTTTTTTTAAATGCATGAATATTTCAGGCTGGGCGTGCAGCTGCTTGAAGGAAAAGGTGATAAAATTCTGAGTGCTGTTTAAATAGTTCCTAATATTAAAGATATCAGGAATTAAAGGTGTCAGGACACTTCATTTTAAAGATGTGACCATGGAATAGAATCCCAGAATGGTTTGGGTTGGAAAGGACATTAAAGACCATCCACTTTCAACCAACTTCTGCTTCAATTAAAATCCTTCCTAGATTTCCTTTATTAGTGAAACTAATTATTATCAATTAGTGAAACTATTATTATTAGTGAAAAATTCCCTCCGAATCAATCCTCACTTTCCCTCCCAGGTGCTGGAGCACCATCACTTCGCTGAACAATTTTAACCACAAACACATTGCACTTGTTGCCCTGAACACCAGAAAATATCTTTATTTTATTCCCAGCTCCCTTTTTCCCTTCAAAACCTCGATTTTCTGTGCCAGCAGCACATTAAGACATCGCAGCTTCTCCTCTCCGGCTTTTCCTGGTTGAGAATTCCCGTTTTTTAGGTCCTGTGTGGAGCTCTGGTCCCATCTAGTGTTTGGTGGGAAGTTGCAGCTGCTGGATGTGGATTTTTCCTCGCTGATGTCGCGACAGAAGGTGGCGATAGAGGTGAGGAAAAGCGGCGACAGCGTCTCCTCCTCCGGCAGCTTTCAGCGTGAGAAATCGAATTCACTCTTCTAAATTATAAGAGTTTAATGTATGGGAAGAAGAGGTAGAACATAAAGGAAAAGATGCTTGGTTAGGTCACTGTACATTTATTGATGCAGCAAGCAGGTTTATTTTATACTCAATAAGATAAAAATTACAACAAAACAAAACTTTTTAATACATAAATTTATTTTAAATTTTATAACTAAAATTACTTACAGTCGTATTATTTCGTGGAATGATTTTGCAGATTTATTTTGGGCTCGTTAGCTACAATTTTGCTTCAGATTTTTGCAGCGTTTGCACAATTTCATAGTTGTAGACATCAGCAGTTTTGGGTGGTTTTCTGATTTTTTTGGTGCTACTTTAAGTTTGGTATTTTCCTTTTTTTTTTGTTTTGTTTTTTGCTTCTGCTGTCTTGGATATAGATTTTGCAGTAGCAAGTATATTTTAAAATTTATTTTTGCAAGCTCTTTTCTTGTAAAGCCCTTTCTTCCTTGGGTTGGGAGTGGGAGAAACACGGCTCACTGTTTCAAATTTTTATAAAAGTTTATTAATTAATAAAAGGGACAAAATACAGTGCTGGGGTGTTTTGGTGATCAGCCAAAAAAAAAAAAAACTTTGTTAGCTTAAAATAAAGTTCTTTATATCCTGTTACATTTCAGGGGTACATGCATATTCATAAGAGTTTATACATATTCAAACATTTCTGTGAGTTTAGGTGTTTCAGGAAATTTTGCTTGCTTTTAACCTTTAGCTTGTCTGCATGTTATCTTTCAGATTAAATCAATATATTTTATTTCTTTTCGTGGTTTTATCCTGTTGTTTTTACATCCAGTGGTAACGAGGAGTCAGTAAATTGGGTTCTGGTTTTTGTTACTGTTATAATTCAGATGAGACAGCCCACAAAATGTGAGGAACTTCCTAATTACCTTCCACTATTCTCTAAATTAGTCATATTAATAAAAGCATTTTAACATCAGTTTTTATTTAATATTATGTTGTGGCTTAAGATGTATTTATCACACTAATATTTATATAAACTATATGGTGCATACATAAACTGATAAATTATACTACATCAAAAAGCAATTAAGAGTAATTACAAATTGTACTATATCAGATAATTACTTGCAAAAGTTAATACATAAATGTAAAAGGCAATAACTATATTTGTTATTTATATATATATTTTTCTTTTTTTAACCAAATTCCCTCAGCTGCTCCTCCTATGGCTNCATAGTTGTAGACATCAGCAGTTTTGGGTGGTTTTCTGATTTTTTTGGTGCTACTTTAAGTTTGGTATTTTCCTTTTTTTTTTGTTTTGTTTTTTGCTTCTGCTGTCTTGGATATAGATTTTGCAGTAGCAAGTATATTTTAAAATTTATTTTTGCAAGCTCTTTTCTTGTAAAGCCCTTTCTTCCTTGGGTTGGGAGTGGGAGAAACACGGCTCACTGTTTCAAATTTTTATAAAAGTTTATTAATTAATAAAAGGGACAAAATACAGTGCTGGGGTGTTTTGGTGATCAGCCAAAAAAAAAAAAAACTTTGTTAGCTTAAAATAAAGTTCTTTATATCCTGTTACATTTCAGGGGTACATGCATATTCATAAGAGTTTATACATATTCAAACATTTCTGTGAGTTTAGGTGTTTCAGGAAATTTTGCTTGCTTTTAACCTTTAGCTTGTCTGCATGTTATCTTTCAGATTAAATCAATATATTTTATTTCTTTTCGTGGTTTTATCCTGTTGTTTTTACATCCAGTGGTAACGAGGAGTCAGTAAATTGGGTTCTGGTTTTTGTTACTGTTATAATTCAGATGAGACAGCCCACAAAATGTGAGGAACTTCCTAATTACCTTCCACTATTCTCTAAATTAGTCATATTAATAAAAGCATTTTAACATCAGTTTTTATTTAATATTATGTTGTGGCTTAAGATGTATTTATCACACTAATATTTATATAAACTATATGGTGCANATGAGAGAGCACCCAAAAATATATAAAATATATAAACACCTTATATTTTCGGTGACCAAAACAGCTCAAAATATTCGAGGTGAGGCCAACCCCAGTGCAGAGTGTGGGAGGTGTTCATTAATGAAAATTGTAACTAATTATCTGTAAGAACCAATCAGGAAAATGGGTGTGGGGGGTTTCAGTAATTAGATGGGAAATTGCTCGTAATGTGTCTAAATTAAAATTGTCACTTAGGTGGTGGTAGGAAGGGTGTGGGGTGAAAGTAATTACAGAAATTGTGTTAATGTTTTCACAAAGTTAATTTGAAAGAAGCAATAAAGTTCTGGAGGAATGCTTGGGGGGGTTAAGAACCTCAAACTGGGCAGGTTTGTTTCAGAGTGAAATTGTTGGAGCTTCAGGGAAAAACGTGCAAGGTTTGTGAGTATAATTTAATCCAGGGCAGTTTAAATCGAGTATTAATGGTTATACAATGGGGGGATACGTATTAAAGGGGAATATTTAATTTGGGACTGTACCTTCCTACTGCCTCGGCCAAGGGGGAAAAGAGGGAAAAGTGGTCGGCAAATGAGGATAAATGAGGTTATTTCTTCCAAAAAACTCCAGAAAGACCCCACAGAGGTGCGGCGCAGTGGGGACCCCTCCGTTATCCGAATAAAGTTGGGGAAAAAATCAACTTTATCCTGCAAAATCCTGCAAAAAGCAGGACTGTGTCTGTCTGTGGATACCGGCCTGTCCCAGCGGCATTGCCGGCCTGCAGGGAGCGCCTGAGGGGACCGGGGCCGCCATGACGGACACAGCGGGATTTAGTGGAGAACAGAGCATTTATTGAACGGTTTTATTTAAAAAATAGTTTGATTTAAGTTGTGACAGCCCCGTGCCCGCACCGAACACGGTTATTTAAAGAGTTTTGAGTTAAGCGGTGACAGCCGCTGCCCTCACCAAACATGGCGGGCGCTGTGAGGGCGGAAGCGGCGCGCGGGGCCCGCCCCGGGGTCTCCGACCCGGAAGTGCTCGGGGCCTTCAAAGAGTGGCGGGCGGCGGGAGCGGGAAAACAGCGCCGGGAAAAACGTCGGGAATTCCGGGGAAAATATCGGGAAAAACATCGGGAATAACATCGGGAATCCCGGGGAAAACGGCACGGCTGGAAGGGGTGAAGGGTACGGGGAGATCCGTAAGGGAAGGGTGGGCTGCGGGTGCGTTGTGGCCGTTGGCGGGAGGCGGTTGGGGGTGAGGGGTGCGTGAGGAGGAGTGGGGCGGTGGGAGGGAGGGAAAGGAACGGGGCATTGAAGGAGTGGGACACTGAAGGAACGAGGCATTAAACGATTGGGGCATTGAAGGAATGGGACATTAAAGGGATGGGGCATTGGAGGAACGGGAAATTAAAGGAATGGGACTTTAAAGGAACGGGACACTGAAGGAATGGGACATTGAAGGGATGGGAAATTAAAGGAATGGGACATTGAAGGAAGGGGACATGGAATGAACGGGACATTGAAGGAATAGGACATTAAATGGATGGGGCATTGAAGGATTGGGACATCGAAGGAATAGGGCATTGGAAGGGTGGGACTTTAAAGGAATGTGGCATTGGAGGGATGGGAAATTAAAGGAACGGGGCGTTTGAAGGGATGGGACATTGAAGGAATGGGACATTGAAGGGATGGGAAGTTAAAGGAATGGGGCATGGAATGAACGGGGCGTTAAAGGGAGGGATATCGAAGGAATGGGAGATTAAAGGAATGGGACTTAAAAGGGACGGGACACTGAAAAAGTGGGACTTTAAAGGAAGGGGACATTGAAGGAATGGAGCATTAAAGGAAGGGACATTAAAGCCCATCGACTTTCAACCCCCTGCCATGGGCAACTTCTGCTTAAGTTCAAATCCTCCCTAGATTTTCTTTAGCTGATTATAATTAGTGAAAAACTCTCAGAATCAGTCCTCAAATTTGTCCTCCTAGATGCTGGAGCAGCATCACTTGTTGTTGTTGTTGTGGAGGATGTTTGAGTTTGGGGACAGGCAGAGGAATTAGGGCTGTTGTGCTGGGTATTGTTGTAGTCGTTATTGTGGAATTTTGGGGTGGGAGGGTCTTTAAAGCTCACCCTGTCAGCAAAATTTGGGAAGGATAAAAACCCCTCTAGCAATACATAGTGATAGAGAGTCAGGCTTTGCTTTATTCTGGATGTGCCATGGGGAATATTCCATGTACAGATGGCTTTTTATTAGACATCTTGCAGATTTATACACACAAAACCCAAAGCAATTCCCATTCATTGGTCCCAAATTTAAGGTTGCATCATTTCCAACAATCCAGTCTCACCATGTGCCACACCTTCCACTACATGAGGATGATCCAAGGCACGTCCAGCCTGGCTTTGGACGCTTCCAGGGATCCAGGAACAGCCACAGCTTCTCTGGGAATCTGTGCCAAGAAAGGATTTGTCCCAAAATCCCCTCTAAGCCTGCCCTGTCAGTGGGAACTCATTCCCTTTGTCCTCATTCCACAGCCAATCCCACCAAACCCACCAGAAGCTCAGCTCATATTTTCAAGTTTTTTCCTTCTTTTTTTCCTCTCCTTATTTTCAGGGTTGTCCAAGCTCTGGATGAAAGATCCAGTGGGATTTGAGCTGCTGAGTGCCCTGAGGATGAAACATTTCCATCTCTAGTGTCATTTACCCAACAGAGAAGAACAGTTTGGGTTTCAGAGGAGTCTTTTTCTTCCCTTGCTGAGGAAAACACCTTAAAAAGCACAAATGGACAGTCAGTGTTACCCTGGTGCCTGCCAAGTAGTTCCAGTTTGGAAGTTGGTGGCCATGTGGCCATCAGAAAAGGAGGAGAACATAATCCTGATCAGTGATGATGATGATGATGATGATGAAGGGGAGAACAGCCAAGGGAGTTCTGTCCTGTTTGTAGAGCCACAGGGTAAGAGCTGTTCCCTGAAAGATTTGGGGAATAAACTGGATTAATTCTGTGTTGTGCTTAAAATCTTATTTATCTTATTTATTTTATTTTTGTTATTTTAATCTTATTTGTTCACAAGTGCATAAAACCAGGAGGAACTCCCCAATTTTTAGGGATATCTTTGATGGCACTGATGCTTCAAATTGAGCTCACACTGGGCTTTTTCAATGNTAAGGAACGGGGCATTGAAGGAGTGGGACACTGAAGGAACGAGGCATTAAACGATTGGGGCATTGAAGGAATGGGACATTAAAGGGATGGGGCATTGGAGGAACGGGAAATTAAAGGAATGGGACTTTAAAGGAACGGGACACTGAAGGAATGGGACATTGAAGGGATGGGAAATTAAAGGAATGGGACATTGAAGGAAGGGGACATGGAATGAACGGGACATTGAAGGAATAGGACATTAAATGGATGGGGCATTGAAGGATTGGGACATCGAAGGAATAGGGCATTGGAAGGGTGGGACTTTAAAGGAATGTGGCNCTTTAAAGGAACGGGACACTGAAGGAATGGGACATTGAAGGGATGGGAAGTTAAAGGAATGGGGCATGGAATGAACGGGGCGTTAAAGGGAGGGATATCGAAGGAATGGGAGATTAAAGGAATGGGACTTAAAAGGGACGGGACACTGAAAAAGTGGGACTTTAAAGGAAGGGGACATTGAAGGAATGGAGCATTAAAGGAAGGGACATTAAAGCCCATCGACTTTCAACCCCCTGCCATGGGCAACTTCTGCTTAAGTTCAAATCCTCCCTAGATTTTCTTTAGCTGATTATAATTAGTGAAAAACTCTCAGAATCAGTCCTCAAATTTGTCCTCCTAGATGCTGGAGCAGCATTGCTTGTTGTTGTTGTTGTGGAGGATGTTTGAGTTTGGGGACAGGCAGAGGAATTAGGGCTGTTGTGCTGGGTATTATTGTAGTCGTTATTGTGGAATTTTGGGGTGGGAGGGTCTTTAAAGCTCACCCTGTCAGCAAAATTTGGGAAGGATAAAAACCCCTCTAGCAATACATAGTGATAGAGAGTCAGGCTTTGCTTTATTCTGGATGTGCCATGGGGAATATTCCATGTACAGATGGCTTTTTATTAGACATCTTGCAGATTTATACACACAAAACCCAAAGCAATTCCCATTCATTGGTCCCAAATTTAAGGTTGCATCATTTCCAACAATCCAGTCTCACCATGTGCCACACCTTCCACTACATGAGGATGATCCAAGGCACGTCCAGCCTGGCTTTGGACGCTTCCAGGGATCCAGGAACAGCCACAGCTTCTCTGGGAATCTGTGCCAAGAAAGGATTTGTCCCAAAATCCCCTCTAAGCCTGCCCTGTCAGTGGGAACTCATTCCCTTTGTCCTCATTCCACAGCCAATCCCACCAAACCCACCAGAAGCTCAGCTCATATTTTCAAGTTTTTTCCTTCTTTTTTTCCTCTCCTTATTTTCAGGGTTGTCCAAGCTCTGGATGAAAGATCCAGTGGGATTTGAGCTGCTGAGTGCCCTGAGGATGAAACATTTCCATCTCTAGTGTCATTTACCCAACAGAGAAGAACAGTTTGGGTTTCAGAGGAGTCTTTTTCTTCCCTTGCTGAGGAAAACACCTTAAAAAGCACAAATGGACAGTCAGTGTTACCCTGGTGCCTGCCAAGTAGTTCCAGTTTGGAAGTTGGTGGCCATGTGGCCATCAGAAAAGGAGGAGAACATAATCCTGATCAGTGATGATGATGATGATGATGATGAAGGGGAGAACAGCCAAGGGAGTTCTGTCCTGTTTTTAGAGCCACAGGGTAAGAGCTGTTCCCTGAAAGATTTGGGGAATAAACTGGATTAATTCTGTGTTGTGCTTAAAATCTTATTTATCTTATTTATTTTATTTTTGTTATTTTAATCTTATTTGTTCACAAGTGCATAAAACCAGGAGGAACTCCCCAATTTTTAGGGATATCTTTGATGGCACTGATGCTTCAAATTGAGCTCACACTGGGCTTTTTCAATGTCAGCTGGGTCCTTTTTGATTTCATATCCTCTGGTTTGATAGCACATGGAAGTTTTGTGTGCCATTCTGTCAGATCCTAAAAAAAAAAAAGCGCTTTAAAGTGCTCGAAAAGTAAATACCAGTAATTTCTAAGGAAATTAAAAATTAATACCTTTATACTGATTTACACTTCCTGCTATTTTTGCTGCAGAGAAATCTCCCCTGGAAGAGAAGAAATCAGAAGAACTGGTGGATGAGGAAGGGGATTTAGTGGTTACCTACTGTAAACAAGCCAATGTGATGCCTCATGCCAGACATGACTGCACCACACACCCCTTTGAGTATGTCCAGGGCTGGGCAATCCCCCTGGGGCTCCCATTTCCCACATTTACCTTTGTGACAGCTGCAGGCAGCACTAGAGCTGGGTTAGGATGTGATTTTTCCTGAATAATCTGGTTTTTAACCTTGCAGGAGAAGCGAGAGTGATACTTGCTCCCCTCTTGGGAAAAATGCAGATATTTGTGACCAGTGCTACTGCTACATCTGTGACAAACTGGCTGCTGAGGTAAGGGCAGGCCACAGCTTGCAGGAGATAAAACTCTGGATTAAAGGAGAGCTTTAGGCAAGCCCTGCTTTGGGCTCAGATTTTTGGCAGCTCTGCTCAGGTGGCTGTGCCTAAATCACTCTGGCTCATGAGTTCTTAAGGCCAGCAGGTCTAATATAAAATGAGTTATTTCTTGAATTGTTCTTTGAGTTGTTTCTTGGATAGACAAGAGGGAGCAGAGAAAAGGCTTTTAACAGTTATTTATTACAGAGGGTAAAACAAAGAGCTCCAGCAGGCTGCATGAAGCAGAGCACAATAACAAGGTACCTGTATTAAAACTGGCAAAGAAATGGGGTAGGAGTCAGTAATTCTACCCTTCCAGGAAAGAGTTAAGGGCTCTAAGAGAATAATGCAGGAAATTTGATTAACAGTTCCTCATAACTGCTAAAAGTGTGGCTCTGGTGGGGTTTATTTCTGCTCTGGGCAGTTGGAGTAAACATGCATTTATTTATATTATTTATTGATATCCTGTTTGCTTTGGGCACACAGTGCATTTCATAAAATCAGATCACTAAATCAAACTTTTTTTTTAATTAATTAGGGAAATGTCAGCTTTTTAGACTCACAGGAGTTAGGAGTGCAGGGGATTGTGTGGGGGTGGTTTGTTTGCTTGGATCTGTTATGATTTTCAGAAGAACTGTGAGCAAAGTTGGGGTGAACATGCAAAGACAAGGCTCTGTTCCCAGTTTCCAGCCCTGAGGGTCTGTGAAGGGCTCAGCAATGAGAGCTGATCAATAAATGGCTTTTTTTGTAATGGTTGCCATGATATCAAATTGTTGCCTGCCAAAATATTTACTGAAATATTTATTATTTAATAAAAGGTGCAAGGAGGATGAAAGGAATTGTAACCCCTCACTCAGTGCTGAGGGGAAAACACCAAAATCCAACAACTTCTCTCTTTTTTTTTGTGTTTTCTGACACAGTGCCTGCTCTGGACAACCCCTTCCCTGTGCCACTGCAATGCCCACAACAAAAGCAACTTCTGGAAGGCACAGAGGAACTTTTCCCTGGCTGGAGTCCTGGCCACCTTCAACCTGGAGCTGCTGGAGCTGGACACAGAGCTGAGGCATGGGGGTGGGTGCTGTGTTCCCAAAAACCCTGGGGCTGCTCAGACCCTGTCCTGGGTGCTGTGTTCCCAAAAACTCTGGGGCTGCTCAGGTGCTGTGTTCCCAAAAACTCTGGGGTTGCTCAGGTGCTCTATTCCCAGAAACTCTGGGGCTGCTCAGGTGCTGTGTTCCCAAAAATCCTGGGGCTGTTCAGGTGCTCAGTTCCCAAAAACCCTGTGGTTGCTCAGGCCTTGCTCTGGGTGCTCTGTTCCTGAAAACCTGGGGCTGCTCAGGTGCTCTATTCCCAAAAATCCTGGATCTGATCAGGCCTGGCCTGGCCTGGAGAACAGCCTGGCTGCTCCACATTAGCCCTTGTAGAGTTTTTAAGGAGCAAATTCTTTTTCCATGCTTGTCAGGGAAGGGTTTGCAGGTGTAGATTCCTGCTTTTCTTTATCTGGGAGAATAATAAAATGGTTTGGGGTAGAATGGAGCTGGAAAATAATCTCATTCTATTAATCTCATTCCATTCATCTTATTCTGTTAATCTCATTCCAGCCCCTTCACATGGGCAGGGACAATTCCCACTCTCCCAGGGTGCTCCAAGCCTGGCCTTGGACACTTCCAGGGCAGCCACAGCTTCTCTGGGCACCCTGTGCCAGGCCCTCCCCATCCTCCCTGGGATATTCCTTCCCAATATCCCACCTAAATTTCCCCTCTTTCAGCAGCAAAGCTTTCCTGACCAATAAAACTGGATGCAAACAATTCCCTAAATAATTTCACATGGGGAACTTTTTCTCACTAATAATTTCACATGGGGAACTTTCTATTTTGAAAAGACATTCAGAACTCTTTGTGCATTTTTTTTTTTCTGTCTTGTCTCTTAGGAGATCTCCTAGAAAAATTCATCAAGGATCTTTCTGTAGCCTATAACAAATACCTGACAGGAGAAAGGTTGTGTCCCCCAGAACGTGAATGCTGCTGCCAGCCAAAATTGCCCCTGGGGCAGTGCAGTGTCTGCAGCTCACAGAACGTGGAGGTGGTGTACAAGTGAGTGAGATTCCAGCAGATTTGGGTTTGTCAGGGCAGCTTTGATTTATTTAATGAGTTGTAATCAGAGTTGTGGCACCTGAGACAGCAGAAATAGAGTTGAGGGAGGTCAGCAAGGTAAATTGCACTTGGCTGGAGTTGAAAATCTCTCTTAAATGTGTCTTTAAATCTCCTGTGCTGTGCAGGACACCTGATGATCTGTGATTATTATAATCTGGGCAAGTGGGAACCTAAGGCTTGGGTTTTGGGGTGGCTTTAGATGGGATATGGGGACAAATCCTTCCCTGGGAGGGTGGGGAGGCCCTGGCACAAATTCCCAGAGGAGCTGTGGCTGCCCCTGGATCCCTGGGAATGCCCAAGGCCAGGTTGGACAGGGCTTGGAGCAGCCTGGGATGGTGGAAGATGTTTGGGTTGGAATTTAAAGTTCTTTCCAGCCCAAACCACTCTGAGATTTTTTACTAATTTCTTTCTCAGAATGAGTTCCACCTTTTCACTGATAAAACAAACCTTCAAAATACCCCAAGCTGTGCCAGCACCTTCTCAGTGTGCTGGAGATGCTTTGAAGGCAAGGCTGGGCTCTGGATTTGCTCTCAAGCTGTGGGGTGACCACAAGTACCAGTTGTTTAGGAAGTCTGTTGTTGCTGACCCTTGATCTTACAGGCCACTTGACTTTCTCAGGTATTCTGATGTTTTCGAGCTGGTAACAAGATTTTTAAATCAGGCAGAACAAGAAAGCCCCAAAGCTGCTGCTGTCATGCTGCTGGGAGCAGCTAGACAGATTGCCCTGCACAAAGACCCTGCTCTGTGAGTACCTGGCACACTGAGAATCTTCTTTCTTTCCTCCAGGGGAGGGGAATTAGTGACAGAATCCTGGGGTTTTGTTTATTAGGAATGAGGAAAGTGTAAAAATCCCAGCCCAGGCTGCAGCACAGCAAGAGGAAGATGAACACACTGAGGGAAAAGTGGGATTTGGGGGAAAATAAGAGGTTGGATGTGAGAGGGAAAAGTTAAGCAGGAATGAGAGTTTGAGATGACTCAAAAAATCCCTGCCAAGGGAAAGCCAGATTTAATATTAAACAACAAAGTTGGTTGGCAAGATTCATTCCAATGCTTACAGGAGCTCTTAGGCACAAAAAAGGAAAACAAGCAACAAAAAAAACCAAACCTAATCCAGGCAATCAGAAAAGGAAATTAACTGACAACCAGCGAGGGGAGTGAGGGACAAAAGGAACAGCAAAGATAAAAAGGAGCTCAGCCTTAAAAGCTTGACCACTGCCACTTAACAATACTTTAAATTATACCTTAAGCTGAACAATTCACCAAAGAAACAGCACTTACACCAAACTTAAGCTTAGCTTAAAACTTAACCTTGACAATTTCAGGGGAATAAGATTTTAGCAGCATTTAACCTAGCCTAGAACTCCAAGTTACACTCAGCAAAGCACTTTGCAGCATCACAGAGCTTTGCTTTGTGAAACCTGAACATTTTGGGGTTTCAGTTCAGGGGTTTTGGTAAAAGAGAAGGAATTGATGTGTGGATTGGTTTAAACAGCAGTTCCTGCTGAGGAATGAGCCAGGTTGGCAAGGCTGCATTTGTTAGCTGGCAATTTTGCACTTCAGTCTTTGCAGGAATTTTTTAGCAGCATGCCAACTTCCAAGATTTTCCTTAAGAAGTGTTCTCCTCAACAGCTGAGTACAGAAAAGAGGAAAGGGCAGGAAAGGGAGGCAGGCATTAATTAGTGCTGGCTTTTTGCAGGCTTAAGAGCTGTCAGAACCTTGGCCACACTGCTTCCCTCAGGATTGCTGTCCCTTTTCTGTTCCAAAGGTAAGATTGGTTTCCTTGCTGCCTGCAGACTTCCTGCTTGGCTCTAAAATGGCTTTTGGGTGACAAATCCTCTGTTGAGAGGCACATGGGGGGGCCAGAGCAGTTTGTGGTTGTTACAGCAAGGAGTAAATAGTGAGAGGAGAGGTGGCAGCAGGATTCCACTGGGAAGGAGCAGGAAAAGCTCCCCCAGAGGCTGGAGAATGAGGACACCCAGCTCCCCTGGCTGAATTCCCTTCCCATTTTAGCTCCATCCTTCACCTTTCCCCACAAATTCACCTGCCACAGAAGGTTGATGAGTGAAGAATTCAGTTCTTTCCAACCCACTTCTATATTCTCACCTTTTCTGGAACTAATGACAGCTACAACCTAAATCCTTCAGCAGTTTGCATTTTAAATGCTGTTTGTGGATTTTTTTTTATTTCTTACTTGGAACAAAAAAAGGGAAGAGTTTGTCTTTCCTCCCTGCCAAAATTTTAAAGGTTAAACTCTTTTTATCTCCATTTACCAATTAATACAAAAATGATTCCAGTAGCAGGGAAGGTGCAAGAGCTCAGGTCCAGCACAGTTGGAAGTATTTGCTGTACACATTCTTTTGTTTTAAAGCTTAAACCCCACAGAACCTTGGTTTTAAAAATAACAGCACAGTAATAATTTCATTATTCACTTCAAAACTTAAAGCAGAAATTAAAGTACAGATCCAGACAAAAAAAAAAAGTTAAAAAAAAAAACTAAGGTTGTGTAGTTTCCCATATTATTAAAAAAGATAACTCTCCTCATTTTAAGATACCCTTTTGGATTTGTTTTTCTTTTCAAATCACAGGATCACAACTCGACTTCAGAGGATGCTGGTGTTGTGTGACTTCCCAAAAATTCTGTATGAAAAGTTTGTTGAATTTTTTCAGTCCATCTCCCTCCCCTGTCACTGCTATGCCTTCTCAAACAGGTCAGTTCTGACTAGGTTTGGATCCTTTATTTCCCTGATAATAAAATTGGGAGAATTTTAGAGGAATATTTCAGTATTTCCCTGTTTGCTGCCATGACTGAGCTGTTCTCCCTAAATCTTATTTCCTTTCCCCCAGAACTAAGCTCTAAACCCCAAAATATTTTATTAATCAAACTTCACAATCCTTAAAGGAGCTAATTAGTGATGTACAGCAAAACACAATTAAAAATTACTTTATTTTTACCCTTCCAGCTTGAATGTTTTGCCCTGGGACCACGTGTTACTGACCACAGTTTTAAAAGGCCAGAACATCACTGGGCAGAGGAGACAGAAAGGAAGGAAAATGTTCCTGTGGGAAGCCCTCCCTGTTGTGGAGGCTCGAGTGCAGAAACTGCTGGAGAAAAAGAAGTGAGATTGCTTTGGCTTTTTCATTTTAGGAACTCAATTTTTACATTTTGACTGCTCCAAACCTCTGTGCTTTGGTATAATTGGGAAACACAAAGACTTTTTTTCTAATATTTTTTTTTTTTCCCTCTCAACAATCCCAGGAGCTTTTTGGAGTTTCTCAGAGCCCTTTGAATGCCTCAGGACTAAAAAAAAATAAGATTTCTGGAGTGGCTCATTTCTTTGTCTCCATAAACTCTACAGGTTTTGCATGTTGATTTTTTTCAAACAATTCTTCATCAAAGGCTGACAAGTGGAAGGCAGCCAGAAAAGTCTGTTCTGGGTCTTCAGAAGGGTGTACTCCAGAAAATCCACAATTCCAAAGAATCCAATCCACTTCAAGAATCCAGCTGCAAGGCAACCTCTGGTTTTATTCTGCCAGAGTTGAGATAATCTGGGAATAACCTCTAGGAGTTTATTTCCAGCTGTATTTCTGTCCTGCTGTGCAGTTTCTCTTGTGTGGGAAGCTCTCCTGGTTTGCTCCTGTCATTGTAGGAAATATTTGCCCTGTGCACAGTTTTGCATTTCCTTCCCCTTCCTTCTCACCTTTTGTTTTCCTCCTCAGGTATAAGGAAGTTGTTCGGTACCTGAGAGCTGTGAAATGCAATGAAAACCAAAGGTAAATGGATTTTCCCTTTTCCCTCTTTTTCCCCCTTTCATTTTCCCTTTTCCCCTCTCTTTCCCCCTTTCCTTTCACCTTTCCTTTCCCCTCTCTTTCCTCCCTTTTTCCCCTCTCTTTCCTCCCTTTTTCCCCCTCTCTTTTCTCCTTTTCCCTCTTTTTCCCCATTTCCTTTTCCCCTTTCCTCCCCTTTGTTTTTCCCCTTTCCTCCCCTTTGTTTTTCCCCTTTCCTCCCCTTTNTTCCTTCCTTTTCCTTCCTTTTCCTTCCTTTTCCTTCCTTTTCCTTCCTTTTCCTTCCTTTTCCTTCCTTTTCCTTCCTTTTCCTTCCTTTTCCTTCCTTTTCCTTCCTTTTCCTTCCTTTTCCTTCCTTTTCCTTCCATTTCCTTCCATTTCATTCCAGCTCTTCCTTGGCATTCCAATGAGTGCCACCCTGAGCCCAGCTGGGAATTGGGGGAGGGTGGGGAGGCTCCTGGATCCCTGGAAGTGTCCCAGGACAGAGCCTGGAGCAGCCTGGGGTGCTGGGAGGTGTTGGGTTGGACCTGGATGGGCTTTGAGGTTCTTTCCAACCCAAGCCATGAAAACAACAGGCAGGAAGGGTGACTTTGTGCTGGAGCATGGATTTATTGACTTCACTTTGCTCAGAACACTCCTTTTGTCAGCTGTGAGCTTCTGCTGAAAGCAAAGTAACAGAAATTATTAAAATCCCTGTCCCTTCATTCCCTCCCAGCATTGCCACTGTCACTGGGAGCTTGGCTTTGTCTCAGCCATGACCTTGAGGAGAAAACCCCTGATGGGAAATGTTTCATCATCAGAATCATTAGCTCAGCCTCTGANTCCTCCCTTTTTCCCCTCTCTTTCCTCCCTTTTCCCCTTTCCTCCCCTTTGTTTTTCCCCTTTCCTCCCCTTTGTTTTTCCCCTTTCCTCCCCTTTGTTTTTCCCCTTTCCTCCCCTTTGTTTTTCCCCTTTCCTCCCCTTTTTTTCCCCCTTTCCTCCCTTTCCTTCCCTCTCTAGTGCTCAAGCACAACCACATCTCTCCACAAATCCCATTAAACCCATCCTGATGAAACCCAAACCTTCATTTCCTGTTCCCAGACTCCGAGACCTTCGGGATCTGATCCCATTCTACCTGTGCAAAACTGGGAATTTCCTGGATGCTGCCCATTCCCTGCTGTTCCCTGTGAACAGCCTGGCCTGCTGCTCTGCCTGCAGGATCACTCCCTGCCAGTTCAAGGTCTACCTCAAGATCTTCAGGACAGGCTGTGTTCCCTCTGGGAATGATGTGCTGGAGACAGGGCCCTGGGTTACAGCTGGCAAGTGTCATTCCTTCCTTTTCCTTCCTTTTCCTTCCTTTTCCTTCCTTTTCCTTCCTTTTCCTTCCTTTTCCTTCCATTTCCTTCCATTTCATTCCAGCTCTTCCTTGGCATTCCAATGAGTGCCACCCTGAGCCCAGCTGGGAATTGGGGGAGGGTGGGGAGGCTCCTGGATCCCTGGAAGTGTCCCAGGACAGAGCCTGGAGCAGCCTGGGGTGCTGGGAGGTGTTGGGTTGGACCTGGATGGGCTTTGAGGTTCTTTCCAACCCAAGCCATGAAAACAACAGGCAGGAAGGGTGACTTTGTGCTGGAGCATGGATTTATTGACTTCACTTTGCTCAGAACACTCCTTTTGTCAGCTGTGAGCTTCTGCTGAAAGCAAAGTAACAGAAATTATTAAAATCCCTGTCCCTTCATTCCCTCCCAGCATTGCCACTGTCACTGGGAGCTTGGCTTTGTCTCAGCCATGACCTTGAGGAGAAAACCCCTGATGGGAAATGTTTCATCATCAGAATCATTAGCTCAGCCTCTGATAATTGTCACCATCTCTCCTGGCCTTTCCCAGGGTGTCTTCTGCCATGGAAGATTTATTTGGGACTTGTTCCCTGCTGGCAGAATTCTTGGGAGTGTGAGATCCCTCAGTGTGGTGTGATGTGCACAACAAACCCTTCTTTGGGATCACCTGGCTCAGTCTGGGCTGTGCCCAGTTCTTTGCAGCTTTCCAGAACTGTGTTTTGGAGCTGCTGTTTATTTATTTATTCACCAGCAAACCTGTGTCAAGCAGTTGGGAACACCTGCAGGCTGTGCAGAAGCAGCTCTGTAACTCAGTGAACATCCTGCTTTTGCTCCTGCTGTGCAGGTGTTTATTTGGGCTGTGTGGGGTCTGGGTTTGATACTTTCCATTTCCATCCCTGCAGGTTCTCCCCTGAGGAACACTGTGCTAATTAAGCAGGCACTCAAACTGCTCTACAGCAGCGAGGCACTCTACAGGAGCGTGAGTGAGGCCAAAATTCCCTGTCCTGTCCTGTTCCCACTCCCTGAGAGTGCAAGGATTTACTCTGAGCCCTTTCTTCTCTGAATAATTTACCCCTCTGCACAGATTTCCCTTTGTAGCACAAATGTTCTGTTGTTTTTTTAGGCCAAATGTTGGAGTTCCTTCATCATGATTTTGGGGAGCAGTGATTTGTTGGAAAAGAGGGGGAACCTGCTTCCCTTATCCCTGGGAGAGCCCCCCCTTGGCTTCCAAGAGGTACCAAACAGTGCTGGGACAATCTCCTGCCTTGGGTTTGGCCAAGATTTCATTGGATGTGGGAATTGCCTTCTCCCAAATGCCAGAGTTAATTCCAGTGCCTCATGCTGGTGACTCTGCAGGATGTGGGGATTCAGGAATGCTGAAGGCAGCTGGAAATGGGTTCATTGTGCTCCCAGCTCAGTGCCTGGAGCTGGGTCTGCATCCCTTCATGGTGACATGGAGCAGATCAGAGAGGGCCTGGACTGGGAATGGCTTCCCACTGCCAGGGGGCACAGTCAGGTGGGAGACTGGGAGGGTGAGGAGGATCTGGCACAGATTCCCAGAGAAGCTCTGGCTGCCCCTGGATCCCTGGAAGTGTCCAAGGCCAGGCTGGACAGGGCTGGGAGCACCCTGGGACAGTGGGAGGTGTCCCTGCCCATGGCATGAGGTGATTTTTCCATCTCAACCCTACAAAAAAGAAGAGTTTTTGAAAGTTTGGTTGGTGCTGCAGAGCCTCAACTTCCCTTGAGCTCTGCAGAGAAAATCACTGAAAATCACATTAAACCCCCTGTTTGGGGTTGGTCTGGGGAGGATCTGCCCTCCTTGTCCCTCACTGTCCCCTTGCAGAATGTGCTGGCAGCCAGTGGCAACTTCCTGGAGGATCTCAAGTCTGGAGTTAATGTCTCTTTACCATCGGCTCTTTTCTCTGGTCAGGTGAGTGATGGCAACAGAGGAATTTATCCCCAGCAGTGAAAATGTTGGGTTATTAAGAAAAGCTTTTAAGAGGGTCCTGGCAGGTTTTTGTTTTTTTAAGGTGTGATCAGTTTAAGTTTAGCACAATCTAAACTCTGGAGCAGATCTGAAGGTAGAGAACTGAGAGTCTCCTTTGCTTTGCACATCTTCAATCCAGAAATCTTTATCCCTGCCCACATTTCTGGATTTATAAAGGAGGAGGGCTGGGAATAATTGATTGTGTCTTAATTTCTCCCAGGGTTTGGTTCAAACAGGACACTGGGGCTTCTCACTTCTGTCTCAAAACTCAGAACTGCCCAGAGGAAATCTAAAATTTCTTTTAAATCAAGGGTTTAAAGTATGTGGAACTTGTTTAAAGGTGGCAGGAAAAACATTCCATTCTCAATGCAGTCATCTAAAGATCTGCCTTATTCTTTTTCACTTTTCTGGAGGAAATTTTCATTTATTCTCCAAATCTGTGACTCCAGAGCTGGATTTTTTTCCCCTTTAATTCCCTATTTCTGCTTCTGTGTGAGATCTCACGTTTGTGTGAACACTTCTGAGAGCACCAGAAATAAAACCCCTGCTTTTAACTCTTGATAAGGTTCTTGTGGATTTGTTGTGTGACCTCCAAGCTCTCTGGAATAACTCAGTGCTGGTTTGAGTGGATAAATAAAGGGAAATTAAATTAATTTCTTTCCTTGTTGCTGTCTCTTGTGTAGCTGCACCACGAGGCTTCTCTCATCCTGGCAGTGCAGGCAGTGCAGCAGACACTTTGTTGTGACCTTCCCCACCTGACTTCCTTCTTAGAGATAGTCCTGGCTTTTGGGGTGAGTCCTAGAAATTCCTGATTCCTGTTCTAAGAGATTAAAGAAAATAATATTTAAAACCTCTGAGATGATGAATCCACCAGGCTGGAGGTTTTAACCACGTTTAACTTGACTTTGTTTTGATCTTTATTTCTTTTTATTATTATTTCAAGGAATGATTAGCACTGAGGTTAAACCACAGATGATATTTTTTTGTCCCTTAGAAAAACTTCTGGGCTCTGAGGCTGTTGCTGGACCAACTTGCCTGTGAGGAGCACATCCTGTGTGGCACTGCCAGCCTGCTTTTGAGGGACCTGAGTCGGGAGAAAGCCACGATGCTGAGAGTGTGAGTGAGCCCCTGCTCCCTGAGCCTGCTGTGTGCCCAGGGAGGGGCAGCACAGGGGGGATCTGAGCTCCTGGGCTCCATCAGGGATGTCAATCCTGCCCATGCACGGGTGGAGCTGTTGGATTTCCTTCATGCTGATTTTGGGGAGCAGTGATTTGCTGGAAAAAACGGGGCACCTCTTCTTTTATCCCCCCTTGGCTTCCAGCAGTGCTGGGAGAATCTCCTGCCTTGGGTTTGGCCAAGATTCTGCTGAAAGCAGAGGAACAGAAATTATTGGAAGAAAATCCCTGTCCCTTCATTCCCTCCCAGCATTGCCACTGTCACTGGGAGCTTGGCTTTGTCTCAGCCATGACCTTGAGGAGAAAACCCCTGATGGGAAATGTTTCATCATCAGAATCATTAGCTCAGCCTCTGATAATTGTCACCATCTCTCCTGGCCTTTCCCAGGGTGTCTTCTGCCATGGAAGATTTATTTGGGACTTGTTCCCTGCTGGCAGAATTCTTGGGAGTGTGAGATCCCNNAAATCCTGGGATTGTCCCAGGGCCACCTGAAATCCTGGGATTGTCTCCCTGGGCACCTGGAAAATCCTGGGATTACCCCCCTGGGCACCTGGAAAATCCGGGGATTGTCCCAGAGCCACCTGGAAAATCCTGGGATTGTCCCAGAATCCCCTGGAAAATCCTGGGATTGTTCCCCTGAGATTGTCCCCCTGGGCACCTGGGAAATCCTGGGATTGTCCCAGAACCCCCTGGAAAATCCTGGGATTGTCCCAGAACCACCTGGAAAATCCTGGGATTGTCCCACTGGGAATTACCCCAGAACCACCTGAAATATTGGGATTATCCCACCGGGAATTACCTCATCCCCTGAAATCCTTGGCTTCCCCCACTGGTTTTCCTGTAAACCTGAAACCCCCTTGGCTTGGAGCTGTGGGATTTTTGTGGGATTTTTGTGGGATTTTTGTGGGATTTTTGTGGGATTTTTGTGGGATTTTTGTGGGATTTTTTGGGATTTTTGTGGGATTTTGGGTCCTGCAGAGCCAGGAGTGGCTGCCCCGTGGCCAGCAGGAGGGAACGAGCAGGAATTTCTCTGTTTCAGGTGTCCCTGGGCAAAGCAGCTCTGCACCTTTTTCCTGGAGTCAGTGAGTACCCCAATATTTGTAGGATTTAACAGCAAATCAAATCAATGATCCCATTTATCAATTAAATATTGAAATGCATCTTTTTGTATTTAAAAAAGAAAAAAACAAAACATTCCTGAAGGGAATTTATTGTGTTTTTGTCTCTTCCCAGGGCTTGAGGCAGCTCCCCTTTGGCACCACAGTTCACCACGAAGTTTCCAAGTTTGTCAGTGTTTTTGAGAAACTTTAATTTGAACCAAATCCTCAGGAATTATTTCCCAGTGGTTTTTCGTTTTGTTTTTTTTTTTTTTAATCTCTTCCTGGAGAGTTCCTTGGGTTTACTTTGGTTGTCACCTCTGGGAAGAATCAGCTAAAAACTGACTTTTCCAGGCTCTGGAGTGGGAACAGAGCCAGGATTTGGGAGTTTCTTGCAATTCCAATATATTTAATAAATATATTAAAGAGTTGTTGGGAAAGGCAGCAGGTTGGAATTGTTCTCAGGAGCTGAGAAAAGCAGGGAAACACAGATGGAGCAGAAAAAAAACAAAGAATTTTTCCTCCTCTGGGGACACCAACCTTGCAGGAGGGAAAAGCTTCAAGCAGGAAAAACAAGGAGTTGAAAATTCCCTCTGCACCAGTTCGGAATAAAGTGTTTGCACAGCTCTGATTTCAATTTTTTTCTAAATTTTATTCTAAACCAAGAATCTGGAATATAAACCTGAGCTTTACTTTCCTAAAAAAACCCCAATGTGGGGCAGTGAAGAGCTGAGTTTATTCAGAAATAATCCAGGTTTCAGGCTGGGCTTTTATTTCTTGCTGAAAAGATTTTTTTAGGTGGCTCTGTTTGTGTTTCCCACGAAATTCCAGGGGAATTTTGGAATTCACTCCAACCTGGGGGGAAGTGAAAGAACTTTCTGGAAGCTGCTTTGGGCTCTGCCCCACTGGGATCCCTTTCTGCACTGCTTGGGCAGGCAGCAAAAAATCAAATTAATGTGTGACCAACTGCACTTTGCACATTTCCAGGGGTTTGGGGGCTTCTGCAGCTCTTGTTATCCCAAGTTTCCTACAAAAAAGAAATAAAAAAAAATATAAAAAAAGGAATTTCACACCTTGTTAATAAAAACTGCCCAAGTTCCATTGTTAAATGGCATTTTTGGGGGTTTTTTTGGTGGT